>CM068369.1:118931106-118960693 GCA_034769895.1 Magicicada septendecula
AATTAGATGAAATGTTTATTCAAATAGAATAATACAAATACTGTATACATAATTTTAAAATAGGTTAGATACCTGATATTCCTTCATTGAACTTACTTTGGTCGCTATGCACGACGCGTTTCAGGATCAAGGTCCCATCTTCAGGTGCTTACTCGGGTCAAGGTCATCAGTTCATAAAAACACACACATAAAACATAAAAAACACTGAATTCAAACACTCATACTGCACGAGAGGGGACGATGCGCATCGTCGAGAAAGTAAACGTGCACTGGCCGTATAAAGTCCAATGCAGAGATAAGTTAGTCGTACTCCTCATGTCTGTGCCAGTTTTTGTATCACAGTATCGAAGAGCGCGTTGGATTTGAACGAGACCATATCGTTCAACAGGCACTATTTCTGTGACTTGGCCGCTTTATATACCTCAAACTCTTCTAATGCATTCATATATCGGCCCTTCTTACAAAAGTGTATGGGTTTAAGATTAACAGAGAAGTTAGTGTAACTGTGATCACAATCAATCAGGTGTTGCGTGTAAATCGATTTACTGTTTATCACATTCTTCATGGGCAGGTGTTCCTTGAACCTCTTCAAAACGTCTCCCGGTCTGGCCGATGTAAAACATGTCGCAATCATCACACACAATTTTTGAAGAACACACATTTTCGCATCGTCCCCTCTCACGCAGTATGAGTGTTTGAATTCAGTGTTTTTTATGTTTTATGTGTGCGTTTTTATGAACTGACGACCTCGACCCGAGTGAGCACCTGAAGATGGGACCTTGATCCTGAAACGCGTCGTGCATAGCGACCAAAGTAAGTTGCATGAAGGAATATCAGGTATCTAACCTATTTTAAAATTAACTTGGTGACCATACAAACAATGTATACATAAGTATATTGATATCAGTTAGTCGAAATCTTACGTGCTAAGTCGGTCTTAAACTTTGTGGTAGAATCCTTATATATGTAAATGTATCACAGTCCAGTATACTCAGTTTTTATATACATTTTTACACCAGTGCCTCGTTATAAACTACATTTTTCGTTCTGCCGTTATCAGAGCAAATAAAGAGCTCGCTGTTTCTGCTTACTCGAGAACATGCCACATACAGTTGTCTGTGAGAAAAGCAAGCAGCTCTTAAATCCACACCAGCTGTATGTAAAGTTTGCACTTGTGACTTATTGATAGTCATTGCAAAGCATAAATTAACCAGAAACTGAAGTCTTTTAAATTGAAATGGAAAGTATTTAGGTATGATTGGACTTCTTGGGATAAATACTGTTTCTCCTTTGCCGCAGCCTGTTAAGATAGTCGTTTTGATGATATGTTTTTTTAGCGACCTAACTTTCAATTGTGTTCCATTGCATAACTGTGGTGGCTTCAGATTTCTCATGATTATAATTGGAACACTTAGTTTTAATTTCAATGTGTGAGCTGGTAATCCTAATGCAGATAAAGTATTCAAAAACTCAGTTGGGTAATATACTGCATCCTCTTCGTTCAAAACTGTATTAATGGAGTGATATGTTTTTTCGTCTCCTAGAAATTTTTGCAATATGCAGCTATTTATGGCACTTACTTGTTCGTTCTTGGTGCTAGTATCACACGCTCACATAACCACACATCATCGTGCAAATTTGTAGACTCAATATATATCCATAAACCTTTTCGATCAACTCTGCCAGTGAAGAAACTGTACGAGATAATGATGGCGGTAAACATATAGCATATACCATCTCCAAGGTTTAATAAAGTAGTAGAAAATTCGTGAATATCTGCATCCCCTCCAAGTTGGACGCTCATGTTTATTGTGAGTGATACTGTTTGAACAATACGCCATATATTCGATCGTTTGACGCAAGCGTTTACTTCATTAGCTCTGGTAACTCGGATAACTACGGGCAATGTTTGTCTGAAATCTCCGGCAAAGAGAAAAGTTATTCCACCCATAAATTTGTTGTCATTGTGCAAATCTCGTAGAGTTCTATCGAGAGCTTCTACTGATTTTTTTATGGGCCATAGTGCACTCATCCCAAACAATCAAGTCTGCATTTCTACTCAATTCTGCTTTAGCACTATTTTTGGAAATATTGCACACTGGAAATTCGCTTGCACACTTTTCAGTTCACTAACATATGGGTTGATTGCGTGAAGTAAATTTTGAAGTTCTGTTACCAATGTCTTATCCAAGTTACAAATATGATCCATTCTTGTTTCAGCTTGGTGTAAATAATCAGCTATGAAATACACCTGTAGAAATTTTGGTACTTCATTTTGTGTGGAGAGTAATGATGCCTTGAGGAGATATACTTGCCCTTGAATTTTTAAAGTAGGCATAAAGCTCCCTTCGACTATTTCATTGGCTCTGAACGATGTAAATTGAAAAGCTGAATTGTACGATCATAATGCACTCAAACATTTTTTCGATAAAAGATGTTCTCCATTTAATAATGATTTTAACGGTTCTGGAGGAGGAAGTATGGGATCTAATCGCACTTTTCCTGCAGAGCAACATAATCCATGTGATTCATTTTTCCATTTTAAAGCTTTGCAATGAGGGCAAACCATACTCGGTAACCCGATATCTGTTTCATTTGCGTAGTTAATAACTGGATTATAATTGAAACCACTATTTAATTTTGCATTCTATCGTAAAGTAGGACCTCGTGATCTGAGAGTCCCTTGTTTACATCTTTGTGCTACTAATCTACTTTTACGATTCGTAGGACTTTAGACCTGTGGGACTTCTTCTAATCCAGATCTTTTTGAAGAGTTTCCAGGAGTTGATTGCATTTCGACTCCTTCGACATCATTTTTAGATGCTCTAAGATGTCTCATTCTTTTCGCAGCAGCAGTAGATCTTCCTAAAGATCATCGTCTTTTTGGCATTGCAAAGCTAAAAAAAGTGGAAATGTATTTATTTTATCTATACTAATAAATCTCTAGGGGGCAATTAATAATTTATACAATACATATTGCACATATTACTTACCGATGACGTAAAATTAACGATAAAAGGCACTGATACTACAGGGTCCGGCATAAAGACCTCCCCTATTGAAACAGGTAATTACAAACAAACAGAGAAAGATACAGAAAAAATATTTATATTTATGAATAACATACATTATGCCATTTTACATTAATGTTTTTTAAAAATTATGTCCATTAAATGGCGGCCTCCATTATTGACACACTGACGAAGCTGTTCCCGAAGGTTTTCCATAGCGCTTCGTGTTATTTCTGGTGGAATGTTAGCAACTTCCTGGGTGATTACCTCCTTAAGAGTTTCCATGGTCCTAGGGCGATGTTTGTACACTTGTGCCTTTAAATATCCCCAAAGGAAATAATCACAAGGCATCAAATCTGGCAACCTTGAGGGCCAGGCAACGTCACTGTGCAAGGGGAGCAGACGCCCAGGAAACAATTCTCTCAGAATTTCTCGAGAACGCCGAGCAGTGTGGGCTGTAGCTCCGTCTTGTTGGAACCAGACTTCTCCTTCATGGTCCTCAATGAATTGGTTAAACTTGGGCTGGAGGAAAGTTTCTAACATGTGACAGTAGTGATTGGAATTAACCGTTACTGCCTGGCCATCTTCTTCAAAAAAGTTCGGACCCCACACACCAAATTCGACAACGCCACACCAAACAGTAACATGAGGGCTGTGAAGTGGTCGCTGGTGAAGTTCTTGAGGGTTACCTTCAGCCCAGTACCGAAAATTTTGCTTATTTTCAGTGCCTGCCAAGTGGAAGTGAGCCTCGTCAGAAAAAATCACAACAGCTGTAGGGGGAATGTTCTGAAGAATGTCTTCACACAAAGCTCTGCGAGTTTCTCTTATGCTTAGTTCTTGTGTAACCATCATTTTGTAGGGATACATGTTGAGATTGCTGTGCAGGATTCTTCTTACACTCCAATCAGACAGGCCCAGGGAAGCTGCGTGTTTCACTGCTGAACGCTTTGGAGATTGCAGGACGGAAGCTCTCACACGTGCTACATTGTCCGGTGTTGTTACGGTCCGAGGTCAGCCAGGAGATTTTCTTTTTAATGCTGAACCTGTTGCTCTAAAGTTCGATACCCAAACATGAATTGATTTTCTATCTGGAACAGACTCATGTCGGCCAAGTGCGAACCGAATACGAAATGAACGCTGTGTAGTAATCACAGAACCACCATTACAAATAAATTCCTCGACAACGAAAGCGCGATGCTCACCGTGCCAAGCCATTGCGCTCACTGAAAACGGCACGTACACCACTAGCGATCGATACCCCCTCCACAGCCATACCCCCACCACCGCTCGTCCAGTGGCCACTCCAAATGGGGGAAGTCTTTATGCCGGACCCTGTACATCACTGACACTCATCGCATGACTGAGGTGAAGTAAGTTAAGTATAATTCTTGAGAATTAATTAGCCCTACTGCACATACTGAATATTCAAATGTCGAAGAGTATGATTTGTCAGGATCAACGTGTACTATATAATCAATCTTACAATATAATCAAACAATGAATTATTGTATTGTTTATATGAATTCCATATGCTGATAAGAATTCCATATCCCTAGTAAAATGTAAATATTCAAATGGACTAACTGATATCAATATAATTATATATACACTATTTGTATTATTCTGTACGAATAAACATTTCATCTAATTGTGTTACTGCATGTTTGTAAATATCTACTAAATTATCAAATTTTGATTTTACGTATCGAGGAAACATGAATGATGGATCTGTTGCTTCGCACTTTTTGGATATTCATAACTTTTAGCAATTTACCAACTCAACAGTTACCACAACAATCATATACAAATATTTGCGTGCGAAGCCGCGGATACCTGCCAGTAATATAATAAGACAGCTTAGAATCTGATGTAAAGTCTACCTAATTGACTTGTAAGCAATTTTAAGACACGTCATTTATGCAATTGGGCGGAGTGGGTAATGCAGCGCACTGTCGGACTAACTTGGGGGGCGTGTCGAGAATGTGAATAGAAGGGAGAGAAGAGAAGGGCATTAATTGGACTTTAAAAAATGTGTGTTTTTTTTTGCAATAACTTCGCTTCTTTTTAACCTATCGTTATCAAATAAAGTGGAAAACCTTCCGTTGGGTACCTGCTATGAGCGTGCAAAGTTTTATTGAAATCGGTTCAGAAGATTCTGAGATTACCGCGAACAAACGTAGACCCCCCTAGAGATTTATTAGTATAGATTATTGGTCAATATATTGTTCTATGTACATTTGTGGGAAACTTCTTTATTTGTTTAGAAAACTGTTGCTCGGCACGAAGTAGGTTGTAATTGCCGTTATCATCTTTTTGTTGATTTCTGGGCATTGCAGCTTAATTATTATCCATGGACATTCAAAATTATGTTCATTCTCTATATTGTCTCCTCACTCATTGTTTGTTCATTCTCTATCAGTATGTTTAATTCATGCTTTTCCTCTCCTATACCATTACTTTCATTTTTCTCCTGTTTAGTGTTTATCTTGTTTATTCTATGCTTCTCTAAAATTTTGTTCCATTTGTATAAGCTTGTTTGTAAACTTTCTTTTGTTCCCACCATTGTTACTTCATTATATATAAATGGACGTTCCAATATTCCTATGCATAACAGATTCTTATATCTTACACATTATTTCTTTGCACTTTTGAGAGTCTGTATTTCTTGATTATTTTACCCATGTACAACCATGAAATGTGTAGGGCTTAGTCTTCCACCTTGTCCAGAGACCTTTTCTGTTATATACATGAATGTCCAGATATTCAGAAGTTACATGACACAGTGGGGAAGATAGGAAATACATTGCGTATTGGGTTGTTCACTCATATGTTGTGCATGACTTGAAAATTTAGTTGTCCAAAAAATAAAATATCAGTATGGAGAACCATACATGACTTCCATATTCTAAGATTTATATTTAAAATCATTTTCGAAATGAAATATTACCATAGAAACTACTTCTTTCTACTTACTGCTTCAGCCTTAACCACAGGACTGTGGTCACTAACATATACCACCTTACGTTATCGCACTCGATTTTCACTGATGATGGAAGTCGATGGCATTGCCGAAAGGTCTGGTTTTGTAGAAAACATTGGACTACGGCCAAATATCCCGGGAAGGAATTTTAACAAAAACTACTTCTTTGTTGCCGATAACATTGTACACACATATATATAAAAAATATGCATAAAATTAATGGCTTGTATAAGTTAATGATTGATCTCCATTAAGTAGTGCTCAAGTTTCCAAAGTTTTAATATTATGATGCCCGTAATTAAAACATCAGAGCAGGTTTAGTGTGTATGAGGGTACACCGTGGACAAAAATTTTCAACATTTCCTATTGAGCGTTGCATAGAATAAAGCTGTGAATCTACAGTGTACGTTTCACAGAACAAACACGCGGAAAAGAAGGAGCGCTCCGAAGTCACTCATGGACCCTCAACATCTTGCAGAGGGTTCATTCCCTAAAGACGAAAAGTCTGTCTATGAATCGTTCCTCTGTAAACACGTGCAGTTACACTGCCCAGCGATCCACAGGAAGCAAATCGCTATCCACGCTGGGCACTTTTTCGGCTTGCATGCGTTATGTTTGTATGGGTTCGGCACTTTCCATTTAAAAACCGTACAAATGTAAGAAAATAAACATGAATGAGGCCAGAAATAACACGAATTGTGTGTGTGTGTGTGTGTGTGTGTGTGTGTGTGTGTGTGTGTGTGTGTGTGTGTGTGTGTGTGTGTGTGTGTGTGTGTGTGTGTGTGTGTGTTCCCTGCCTTTTCATTGCGGTAGTCATAATAATAAAATGGAAACGTAAACAGTACATAACTGAGAAAAAATACATAAATGAAAAAACTATAATTTTATTGCCTGGCAACAAAATTATTTTATTTTTAACAATTACCATTGTTTGAAAAAGTTTAAATGAATTTTCAAGTACTTTACTCTTGTTAAAACGCAAAAGGTTGCAGGTAAACTACCCCTTCCCCTTAACCGATCTTCACCAAAATCCCTAGAGTCCTCTACAATTCAGGGACGTATGCAAAAAATTATTTGATTCTGTTTGAATTTGCGGCTGTTATCGTTTGCCATAGAAACTACGCTTGATAAAAAAACGTTGCAGGTAAACTACTCCTTCCCCTTAACCGATCTTCACCAAAAACAATAGGTCTTGAGTACTCTACAAATCAGGGCTGTATGCAAAAAATTATTTGATTCTGTTTGAATTTTCGTTTGCCATAGAAAATACCCTTGTTAAAAAAATGTTGCAGGTAAACTACCCCTTTCCCTTAACCGATCTTCACCAAAAACAATAGGTCTTGAGAACTCTACAATTTATGGCTGTATGCAAATAATCTTTTGATTCTGTTTGAATTTGCGGCTGTTATCGTTTGCCATAGGAAATACCCTTCTTAAAACATAAAACGTTACAGGTAAACTACCCCTTTCCCTTAACCGATCTTCACCAAAAACAATAGGTCTTGAGAACTCTACAATTCAGGGCTGTATACGAAACATTATTTGATTCTGTTTGAATTTGCGGCTGTTATCGTTTGCCAAACAAAAAAAATTTCCCTTGATAAAAAAAAAAACCGTTGCAGGTAAACTACCCCTTTCCCTCAACCGATCTTCACCAAAAACAATAGGTCGTGAGTACTCTACAAATCAGAGCTGTATGCAAAAAATGATTTAATTCTGCTTGAATTTGCGGCAGTTATCGTTTGCCATAGAAAAAAAATCTACACACAGACAGACAGACAGACACACACACAGACACTTTTCGGAAAACGACTTTTTTTCATGTTTTGAGTGTAGTACATTCAGAATCTGCAATAATCTCGAACACGATTTTTTTTGCCATCACCATACTTCCATTCCTTAAGGAATATGGAAGTAAAAGTAACAGAGTTGTAATTTAAAAATTGTTATAATCTAAAAATCATTATTCACCATCATTCCACACATTCTAAATTTATTTTGGTCATAAACAAAGGTGTAGAAAATATAAAAGTAATAAATTGCACACTTCAACGGTATTTTTAATTTCTTGGATTTCGTTGTCCATGACGTGTCCGTTACTTAACTAAATATCACTATAATATTGACGACTCGGAACACTAAGTTTTTTTAAGTAAAAACGTAAAGTTTTACCTTACAGCCTAAACCGGCTTTCACCTATAGAAGGCTTCATCAGAGGCTGTCGTTAGTAGCGCTGCTCGTCTTGTTGTTGGTGACGAGATAGTGTTTCGAAAGATTGAAGCTGTGTGTGTGTGGTGAGATGTGTTCGAATAATGCGTGCGATTTGAATTGTGTCTGTTCGTTTAGGATGTCGTTTTTATTTGTTTTTGTGTGTTTGTATATTTCTAATTGTTCTAGAGTGTCTAGTTTTTGGCCTTTTGTGTGTACGTGTAGTATGTTCATGTTATTGTCGATGTTTTTTACTTCCATATTCCTTAAGGAATGGAAGTATGGTGATGGCAAAAAAAATCGTGTTCGAGATTATTGCAGATTCTGATTCTACTACACTCAAAACATGAAAAAAAGTCGTTTTCCGAAAAGTGTCTGTGTGTGTGTGTGTCTGTCTGTCTGTCTGTCTGTCTGTCTTGTGTCTGTCTGTCTGTCTGTCTGTCTGTAGATTTTTTTCTATGGAAAACGATAACTGCCGCAAATTCAAACAGAATCAAATAATTTTTTGCATGCAGCCCTGATTTGCAGAGTACTCGCGACCTATTGTTTTTGGTGAAGATCGGTTGAGGGAAAGGGGTAGTTTACCTGCAACGGTTTTTTTTTAGCAAGGGTAATTTTGTTTGTTTGGCAAACGATAACAGCCGCAAATTCAAACAGAATCAAATAATGTTTCGCATACAGCCCTGAATTGTAGAGTTCTCAAGATCTGTTGATTTTGGTGAAGATCGGTTAAGGGAAAGGGGTAGTTTACCTGTAACGTTTTATGTTTTAACAAGGGTATTTCCTATGGCAAACGATAACAGCCGCAAATTCAAACAGAATCAAAAGATTATTTGCATACAGCCCTAAATTGTAGAGTTCTCAAGACCTATTGTTTTTGGTGAAGATCGGTTGAGGGAAAGGGGTAGTTTACCTGCAACGTTTTTTTAACAAGGGTATTTTATATGGCAAACGATAACAGCCGCAAATTAAAACAGAATCAAATAATGTTTTGCATACAGCCCTGATTTGTAGAGTACTCAAGACCTATTGTTTTTGGTGAAGATCGGTTAAGGGAAGGGGTAGTTTACCTGTAACGTTTTATGTTTTAACATGGGTATTTCCTATGGCAAACGATAACAGCCGCAAATTCAAACAGAATCAAAAGATTATTTGCATACAGCCCTAAATTGTAGAGTTCTCAAGACCTATTGTTTTTGGTGAAGATCGGTTGAGGGAAAGGGGTAGTTTACCAGCAACGTTTTTTTAACAAGGGTATTTTCTATGGCAAACGATAACAGCCGCAAATTCAAACAGAATCAAATAATGTTTTGCATACAGCCCTGATTTGTAGAGTACTCAAGACCTATTGTTTTTGGTGAAGATCGGTTAAGGGGAAGGGGTAGTTTACCTGCAACGTTTTTTTATCAAGCGTATTTTCTATGGCAAACGATAACAGCCGCAAATTCAAACAGAATCAAATAATTTTTTGCATACGTCCCTGAATTGTAGAGGTCTCAATGACTTTCGATTTTGGTGAAGATCGGTTAAGGGGAAGGGGTAGTTTACCTGCAACCTTTTACGTTTTAACAAGAGTAAAGTACTTGAAAATTTATTTAAACTTTTTGAAACAATGGTAATTGTTGAAAATAAAATAATTTTGTTGCCAGGCAATAAAATTATAATTTTTTCATTTTAATGTAATATAATATTTTTCATTTAATACAGCAATAAAAAGGCAGGTAAGACACAGCCTGGCTGTTTGGCTGAAAATGATTTTAAATATAAATCTTAGAATATGGAAGTCATGTATGGTTCTCCATACCGATATTATATGTGTGGTTTGCTTCAATGAGGTGGTTTGCGAAGGTAGATTCTGTAGTGGTGTGGAGTGCTTTTGTGTGTTCAATGTATCTCTGTTTGAAGCTACGTCCTATCTGGCCTATGTAGAATTTACTGCAATTTGAACAATTTAGTTTATATACACCGGGTAGATCGAATTTGTTTTGTGCTTTGGGCATGCGTTTTGATAGTGTGTGTTCTGTTTTGTTAGTAGTTTTGTAAGCGATTCTGTATCCTGCTTTTTACTTCCATATTTCCTTAAGGAATGGAAGTATGGTGATGGCAAAAAAAATCGTGTTCGAGATTATTGCAGATTCTGATTCTACTACACTCAAAACATGAAAAAAAGTCGTTTTCCGAAAAGTGTCTGTGTGTGTGTCTGTGTGTCTGTAGATTTTTTTCTATGGCAAACGATAACTGCCGCAAATTCAAACAGAATCAAATAATTTTTTGCATACAGCCCTGATTTGTAGAGGACTCGCGACCTATTGTTTTTGGTGAAGATCGGTTGAGGGAAAGGGGTAGTTTACCTGCAACGGTTTTTTTTTATCAAGGGAAATTTTTTTTTTTTGGCAAACGATAACAGCCGCAAATTCAAACAGAATCAAATAATGTTTCGTATACAGCCCTGAATTGTAGAGTTCTCAAGACCTTTTGTTTTTGGTGAAGATCGGTTAAGGGAAAGGGGTAGTTTACTTGTAACGTTTTATGTTTTAACAAGGGTATTTCCTATGGCAAACGATAAACAGCCTCAAATTCAAGCAGAATCAAAAGATTATTTGCATACAGCCCTAAATTGTAGAGTTCTCAAGACCTATTGTTTTTGGTGAAGATCGGTTAAGGGAAAGGGGTAGTTTACCTACAACGTTTTTTAAACAAGGGTATTTTCTATGGCAAACGATAACAGCCGCAAATTCAAACAAATTCAAATAATTTTCTGCATACAGCCTTGATTTATAGAGTACTCAAGACCTATTCTTTTTGGTGAAGATCAGTTGAGGGGAAGGGGTAGTTTACCTGCAACGTTTTTTATCAAGCGTATTTTCTATGGCAAACGATAACAGCCGCAAATTCAAACAGAATCAAATAATTGTTTGCATACAGCTCTGATTTGTAGAGTACTCGCGACCTATTGTTTTTGGTGAAGATCGGTTGCGGGGAAGGGGTAGTTTACCTGCACGGTTTTTTTTATCAAGGGAAATTTTTTTTTTTGGCAAACGATAACAGCCGCAAATTCAAACAGACTTAAATAATGTTTCGTATACAGCACTGAATTGTAGAGTTCTCAAGACCTTTTGTTTTTGGTGAAGATCGGTTAAGGGAAAGGGGTAGTTTACTTGTAACGTTTTATGTTTTAACAAGGGTATTTCCTATGGCAAACGATAACAGTCGCAAATTCAAACAGAATCAAAAGATTATTTGCATACAGCCCTAAATTGTAGAGTTCTCGAGACCTATTGTTTTTGGTGAAGATCGGTTGAGGGGAAGGGGTAGTTTACCTGCACGGTTTTTTTTATCAAGGGAAATTTTTTTTTGGCAAACGATAACAGCCGCAAATTCAAACAGACTTAAATAATGTTTCGTATACAGCCCTAAATTGTAGAGTTCTCAAGACCTATTGTTTTGGTGAAGATCGGTTGAGGGAAAGGGGTAGTTTACTTGCAACGTTTTTTTAACAAGGGTATTTTCTATGGCAAACGATAACAGCCGCAAATTCAAACAGAATCAAATAATGTTTTCCATACAGCCCTGATTTGTAGAGTACTCAAGACCTATTGTTTTTGGTGAAGATCGGTTAAGGGGAAGGGGTAGTTTACCTGCACCGTTTTTTTATCAAGCGTATTTTCTATGGCAAACGATAACAGCCGCAAATTCGAACAGAATCAAATAATTTTTTGCATACATCCCTGAATTGTAGAGGTCTCAAGGACGTTCGATTTTGGTGAAGATCGGCTAAGGGGAAGGGGTAGTTTACCTGCAACCTTTTACGTTTTAACAAGAGTAAAGTACTTGCAAATTTATTTAACCTTTTTGAAACAATGGTAATTGTTAAAAATAAATAATTTTGTTGCCAGGCAATAAAATTAAAATTTTTTAATTTTAATGTAATATAATATTTTTCATTTAATACGGCAATAAAAAGGCAGGTAAGACACAAACACACAATTCACGTTATTTCTGGCCTCACTCATGTTTATTTTCTTACGTTTGCACGCTTTTTAAATGGAAAGTGCCGAAACCCACACCAACATAACGCGTGCAAGCCGAAAAAATGGACATCAATTTGCTTACTGGCGAAGCTAGTAGTTAATGAATGGGTAGGCAAAAATCTTATCTTAAATTTTTTTTAAGGAATCACTAAAAGGACGGTGGGTCAAATTGGACGCTGAGGTAGAGTTGCTGTAACCGAATGGTTCCACAAACAGCCGTAAGAATTTTACTAGCAGGGAATCTACAGGTTAGCGCAACAGTGGAACTCATGTCTTAATGTTATTGGAGACTTCTTTTAAAATCGTTGAATAAAAAATGCTTTACAGCTCTATACGTGTGTCTATTGAACAATCCTTGTATTAGTCATACACAATAATACAACTGATTGAACTTCAAATTTTTAAACTTGGTTAGTTTCTATATATATGTTTAATGTTACAAATAATTCAAATAACAATCTTGATCATCTGTTAGTTCAGCGGAATAACAGTGACACTTTTAATAACCGCATAAAATAAACACTTAGAAACAACACAGGCGCTTTAACTTAACTGTTTGGACCACAGAAGTGAGGCATGCCTCAACGCTCTATGTGTACAGCGCGGGACAATCCCCCCTCCCTACACTTCCCTATCACACCACTACATTGCTTACATACGATGTATACAAAAAACGCTGAGGCAAGTTCAGGTTGCCTCATTCGCTTTAAACGAACTATGCCGAATCTCACCTGTCACCATCTAGCGGTCGCTCAATAAAGCACGTTTCGGTTTAATAAATTTGACAGTCACAGTAACAATGTATAATCTTTACGTTATGTAGTTCATACGTATTTATAATTTTTATTCTACAGAATTTGTTAGGGTAGGCATTGCCTCAATTGCCTCCATGTAACTTCGCCACTGATATATATGTGTACAACGTTATCGGCAACAAAGAAGTAGTTTTTGTTAAAATTCCTTCCCGGGATATTTGGCCGTAGTCCAATGTTTTCTACAAAACCAGACATTTCGGCAATGCCATCGACTTCCATCATCAGTGAAAATCGAGTGCGATAACGTGAGGTGGTATACGTTAGTGACCACAGTACTGTGGTTAAGGCTGAAGCAGTAAGTAGAAAGAAGTAGTTTCTATGGTAATATTTCATTTCGAAATTGATTTTAAATATAAATCTTAGAATATGGAAGTCATGTATGGTTCTCCATACCGATATTTGAATTTGTGGGCAATTTTTTCTGTTTGTTTGTTGATGTATGTTAGTGTTATGAATTTGTTGTTTTCTGTCTTTGTCTGTTGTTTGTTTTGTGTTTTGTGTAGGAGTTTACTGACTATTGTTCTGTCATAACCATTAGATTCTGCTAGATATTTTATTGTGTTTAGTTCGTCTTTGTAGTCTATTTCATCTAAGGGGATGTTGTTAAGTCTATGTATCATGGTTCTAAAAGCGGCTAGTTTGTGTTGTATTGGGTGATTGGAGGTGTTGTGTATTAGTGTGTCAGTTGTAGTTAGTTTTCTGTATATACTGAATTTGTGCCTGTGTTCTAGTTTTGTGATGGAGAGGTCTAAGAAGTTTATGGTATTGTTGTGTTCGTATTCGGCAGTGAAGGTTATGTTTTTATGTATTTTGTTTATGTGCGTTAGTAACTGTTCACATTGTCTTTTGTTTCCCTTGTATAGTATTAGAATGTCATCAACGTATCTGTGCCAATATAGTATTTTATGTGAGTGTCTGTCATTGTTTGTGAGTATTTTTGTTTTTTCTAAGTGTTGGAGGAAGACTTCTGCTAGAATGCTGGATATGGGGGAGCCCATGGGTAGGCCATCGTTCTGTGTGTAGTATTTATTGTTATAAGTAAAGTAGTTTTGTTTTGTGATAATGCTCAGAGTTTCTGTTATTTCATTGATAAGTTCGTCTGGTGTGTTGTTCTGTTTGAGTTTGTTTTGTAGGATGGTGATTGTTTCAGAGATGGGGATGTTTGTGTACAGGTTTTTAATGTCAAAGGAGGCTAATGTGGCGTTATGGGGGATGTGTATGTCTTTTATTTTTGTTACTAGGTCAGTGTTGTTTTTTACTGCAATGTTGTTGTCTATTTGTGTGTGTTGTCTAATATTTTTGTCTAGATATTTTGCCAGTTTGTGTGCAGGGGCATTACGGTAGTTGATAATGGGGCGGATCGGAATGTCTTCTTTATGGATTTTGGGAAGCGCTTGGAGTGTAGGTGCTGATGGTCGGATTTGTTTCATGTAGGGCTTTTGTTTATGTGTCATAATGTGTTTGGCTTTGTTGACTATTTGTTTTACTGAGTTTTGGTATCTGTCGGTGGGGTCGTGTTTTAGTTCTGTGATGTTGTTCTGTTCTATGAAGTCTTGTACTTTTTTGTGTAGGTTGTCTGTGGGGATAATTACAGTCGTGTTGCCTTTGTCAGCTTTTACAAATGTGATGTTGTGTTTGTGTGCCTTTTCCCTCAGTTTGATGGCTGTGTGTATTTCTGAGTTGTGGTTGTTGTTGTCTGGTGTCTTATGTACTCCTATTGCGTTGTTTATATTATGTCTTAATGTGTCTTGATGTTCTGGTGCTGTGTTTTGTATATTTGTTTCTGTGTCAATTATGAGCTTTGTTAGTGTTTGGTTGTTATGTTTGTAATGTATGTTATGTTTTAGGCCTTTATCAAGGAGTGTTTGTTCGTTTTTTGTGAGTGTGACGTTCGTGAGGTTTACTGTACGTGGGTAGAATTTGTGCGAGGGAATTATATCTGTTTTGATTGGTGTCAGGTTTTTTATTTTTCTGTCGTGTTTTGTCTGTATGTTATGTATTTGTTTTTTTGTCCATTCATTTGTGTGATGTATTAGTTCGGTCATGTAATTGTGTCCGTATGTGTTGGCGATATGTAGGTGTAGTGTTAATAATTTGCGATTAAGGGCGTCTTTTTTCTTATATAGTTGTTTAATTGATTCTTTTATGTATGTTCTTTGTGCATGTTTTGTGTTATTCGGGCGGCCTGGTTGTTATGTTTAATTTTGATTTGGGCATATTTAGGTGTTAGGGAATTGTTTATGCATGTTTTGTTGAAATTTATGTGAGCTACAATCTTTCTAACCTTCAAAGTTGTGAACTTGTACGCTTGGACGTTGGCTCGTCTTGCTGAGTTAAATTCTTGGATTTCGTTGTCCATGACGTGTCCGTTACTTAACTAAATATCACTATAATATTGACGACTCGGAACACTAAGTTTTTTAAAGTAAAAACGTAAAGTTTTACCTTACAGCCTAAACCGGCTTTCACCTATAGAAGGCTTCATCAGAGGCTGTCGTTAGTAGCGCTGCTCGTCTTGTTGTTGGTGACGAGATAGTGTTTCGAAAGATTGAAGCTGTGTGTGTGTGGTGAGATGTGTTCGAATAATGCGTGCGATTTGAATTGTGTCTGTTCGTTTAGGATGTCGTTTTTATTTGTTTTTGTGTGTTTGTATATTTCTAATTGTTCTAGAGTGTCTAGTTTTCGGCCTTTTGTGTGTACGTGTAGTATGTTCATGTTATTGTCGATGTTTTTATATGTGTGGTTTGCTTCAATGAGGTGGTTTGCGAAGGTAGATTCTGTAGTGGTGTGGAGTGCTTTTGTGTGTTCAATGTATCTCTGTTTGAAGCTACGTCCTGTCTGGCCTATGTAGAATTTACTGAAATTTGAACAATTTAGTTTATATACACCGGGTAGATCGAATTTGTTTTGTGCTTTGGGCATGCGTTTTGATAGTGTGTGTTCTGTTTTGTTAGTAGTTTTGTAAGCGATTCTGTATCCTGCTTTTTTGAATTTGTGGGCAATTTTTTCTGTTTGTTTGTTGATGTATGTTAGTGTTATGAATTTGTTGTTTTCTGTCTTTGTCTGTTGTTTGTTTTGTGTTTTGTGTAGGAGTTTACTGACTATTGTTCTGTCATAACCGTTAGATTCTGCTAGATATTTTATCGTGTTTAGTTCGTCTTTGTAGTCTATTTCATCTAAGGGGATGTTGTTAAGTCTATGTATCATGGTTCTAAAAGCGGCTAGTTTGTGTTGTATTGGGTGATTGGAGGTGTTGTGTATTAGTGTGTCAGTTGTAGTTGGTTTTCTGTATATACTGAATTTGTGCCTGTGTTCTAGTTTTGTGATGGAGAGGTCTAAGAAGTTTATGGTATTGTTGTGTTCGTATTCGGCAGTGAAGGTTATGTTTTTATGTATTTTGTTTATGTGCGTTAGTAACTGTTCACATTGTCTTTTGTTTCCCTTGTATAGTATTAGAATGTCATCAACGTATCTGTGCCAATATAGTATTTTATGTGAGTGTCTGTCATTGTTTGTGAGTATTTTTGTTTTTTCTAAGTGTTGGAGGAAGACTTCTGCTAGAATGCTGGATATGGGGGAGCCCATGGGTAGGCCATCGTTCTGTGTGTAGTATTTATTGTTATAAGTAAAGTAGTTTTGTTTTGTGATAATGTTCAGAGTTTCTGTTATTTCATTGATAAGTTCGTCTGGTGTGTTGTTCTGTTTGAGTTTGTTTTGTAGGATGGTGATTGTTTCAGAGATGGGGATGTTTGTGTACAGGTTTTTAATGTCAAAGGAGGCTAATGTGGCGTTATGGGGGATGTGTATGTCTTTTATTTTTGTTACTAGGTCAGTGTTGTTTTTTACTGCAATGTTGTTGTCTATTTGTGCGTGTTGTCTAATAATTTTGTCTAGATATTTTGCCAGTTTGTGTGCAGGGGCATTACGGTAGTTGATAATGGGGCGGATCGGAATGTCTTCTTTATGGATTTTGGGAAGCGCTTGGAGTGTAGGTGCTGATGGTCGGATTTGTTTCATGTAGGGCTTTTGTTTATGTGTCATAATGTGTTTGGCTTTGTTGACTATTTGTTTTACTGAGTTTTGGTATCTGTCGGTGGGGTCGTGTTTTAGTTCTGTGATGTTGTTCTGTTCTATGAAGTCTTGTACTTTTTTGTGTAGGTTTTGTGTAGATTAAGGGCATGTTATTTGCAATAACATGAACATACTACACGTACACACAAAAGGCCGAAATCTAGACACTCTAGAACAATTAGAAATATACAAACACACAAAAACAAATAAAAACGACATCCTAAACGAACAGACACAATTCAAATCGCACGCATTATTCGAACACATCTCACCACACACACACAGCTTCAATCTTTCGAAACACTATCTCGTCACCAACAACAAGACGAGCAGCGCTACTAACGACAGCCTCTGATGAAGCCTTCTATAGGTGAAAGCCGGTTTAGGCTGTAAGGTAAAACTTTACATTTTTACTTAAAAAACTTAGTGTTCCGAGTCGTCAATATTATAGTGATATTTAGGTATTTTTAAATTTAAAATATAACTCATCATATTTCCATTGTTAGTTGACACACATGGATTGTTTTTATTTCAAGTTGTAGCTTACTGAGTCAATAAGACGACAGAATACCTAACTTTTATCCATATTCTTCATACTTCATCTTCATACAAAATGGTTGGTTATGATTTTTTCAAATTATAAAATGAGGAGGTTGGTCTATAAGAAATTTTTTTGTTGGTAGAGGTAGGTATCCAGTGTAAGCAAATGAAATTATCAGAACTGACCAATTTTAATTTTTATTCAATTTGTAAATCACTAACAAAACAGGTGTTGAGATAGAAATGTTTATATCCTATTCAGCGCTAAGTATAACGTGTGGGCAACACTTGTTGCCACAAGTTTGTACAACACATGCTACATTTATACAGTTTACATAAGACACTTTTAATAACTACAGTATTACTTTTTATATTTCTGGGAGTACTTTATATTTTATAGCTGATTTATTCATTGACTTAGTTTATATTGAGCACTAAGTATAGTATGAGGTGGTGTCATATAAAGGAAGCACTGCAGTTAGTTTTTACACTTGTCGTATTATATTACTAATTAATAATTGTAACGAAACAAACAAATTTTAATAATATTACACTGCCAGAATCTTATGTCTTGCGATCTTTTCCCACAAACTTACCTTTTTCCAAACACCATCAGAACTTCAGGGCCGCCACCAATATCTTTAAAAGGATAGATGTGGAAACCTTTACACTTTACCTTAATTAAAAACACTGGAACAATTTTGCTATCTGACTTCCCATAATTAAGAAAATTCCCTGGAACGTTAGACGAGTTTTTCAGCACAAAGTATAGGAAATGGTTACGGCGTAATAACTACAACTAACACATGTTATGTACAATCAAATATTGTTTTATTCAAATTTGTTCTTTTTCTTTCTTTCTTTTTATCTGTATTTTTAATAATTCTATGCCAATAAATTTTATGAACTACTACTAAATCTTTCTATACGAAACCAGTACCTTTTACAACACACACACACACACTCTCATCCGGTTTACATTTATTACTGTTATGACCCCCGTTTTATTTAATGCGCTCTTTAGTTTAAATATTCAACACCCTTTTGGCCAATATATTCACGGTACTAAACTGTCCACGCTATCCAAAATGGTTCCGCCGTCTTCTGTTCACTTTCACTGACACTGTTGTAAATCCAGTTACATTTTATTTTTATGTCACTTCCACTTACTCTTCCATATTTTCTTACTTTATATAATTTTGGGGCCTCCCGTCACTTTTTTACTGAGATGGTCCTGAACTTTTGACTGCACTGTTTGACTAATGGTAGCGAACTGGGCTAACCTTGTGCGCTTGGTTGCCCATAGGCAAGGCGTTAGGCATTGGCCGCTGCTGTCAGCGTATGTTGGTTTTATAACGCCTTCTTGTATTGGCTGAAAACCTTCTCGAACATTTCGCTCAGACCAGAAAGCCGTCCGAATTGTCGCCACGAGGTAATTTTTGCGCAGTACAAACACATGCTTTTTCATGACTCACATACTTCGTTCTAATCGGTACCTGGCACTGTACTACAGGCTGTTCACCAAAAGTTGTACATTGATTGGTTAACACGGGTTGCCTAATCTGCCCCGTTACAATACCCCCTCCCCATGAGAGGTTTTCTGCTGTTTTCTGCTGAAACAGAAAAACTCTCATTGCCTAAAACCCAAGAGGACCAGCTAGGATATGGCGCCACGACCCCCCATAATTCCTCATTAAACTCATGGGTAACTTACCCCCCTAGTCCGGTGATTGCGGCTGCACCTGCATGACCTTACTGGACTTCCCTTGTCAAGATCCCAACACCATAAAGTCAGACAGGCACGCCACCACAGTATCACAAGACTCTATAACAATCAACAAAAACATCAATAACTGGTCTTTCACAATGCCATATGCTCAGCTGATTTGGTTCCCTCTTAGCCCATGCTGGTTTGTCTTTTGGAAAGTACTGGTTTCTTATTTTGTATATGCATTACATGGTTTGCCTACATATATCCTTAACATAAACATATTACATTTGATATCTGTATCTCTGTAACATACACAACACACATTGATCATTTATGTTAGAAACAACAAACGAATATAAAAAAATTAAACTCCAAAAATAATTCAAATTCAGCTACCAACTCCAATCACAAAAAAGGATTACCCCATTCCATTATTAATTCAGTTAACAACATTCTGTTTCCATTAAAATCTACATTTACTCTTTCAATGTCCTTATTACAAGACACACTACTTCAATTAACTTTATACAATTCAAAACAGGATTAATACAGAATCGCAAATTATTTAAAACCACAGCTACCTAGATCATCAGAACAATACACAATACATGGTACACATCTAAACATAATTACATCCTAAGCAAATAAACATTTATATTTCACAAAAACCTAGACTCAAAATAAACATTACTAACCTCAGGTTAACATAAAACATTTCATCTCTGAATTTGAATAAAATTTACTAACATTACACAACTTTTAATTTCAATTGCTGTTGATTAAACATTTTAATTGTTTATCTTGCATTATCACTTCAACTTTGACTTTCTATTAAACATTTTAATCATTTAATTTTAATTGTCTACCATTTATATCCATTTCAAATCAAAAATAAATTATTCAAATTTATTACACATATTTCCATCTTTTAAATTAATAGACCATCTCTTTTAATTAATTACTTTAATTGCATTACTTAAAACATTTTACATTAATTAAATCCTCTCACATAAATTTTAATTACCTCATAATCAAAACAATAAGTTACTTCAATTACATTATTCAAAACAATTTCAATTCATTTATTTCATCTTGCGTTTATTTACTTTCATAATAAAATTCATTTATCATTTTTAAAACCTTCAAGTCAAAACTTCCAAATTGACTACGAAGATTTCTATCTTTCAAACATTTTACATTAATTTAATTTACATTATAAAGATTCATGATTACATACTGTTAATTATTCAATTCAAACAAAACATTATTACTGACATGACCTCAAACTAACCTGTAAATTGACTACATTAAATACAATGTCCACATAACAACATAACCTTACTGCTTGAGTACCTTTAACACATATAAATCATGTACAAATTATATACAATCAGTTTCACATTATAAGTCATTGTTTACCAAAAATCATTTCATTATTCAGTCCAATATTTAAAACTATTAACTCTGTAATGAAATAATAAATTCTTGTTTACAAAATAAAAATTTTGTTTGTTACCAAAAAATAAAAATTTTGGTGTTTTTGAAATTTTTTGAAAATATTGTTTTTGTTTTTGTTGTTATGATTATTTAATAATTAATTTTCGTGATGTATTGATGTAAAAATTTTAACTCTGTTCTTACTGTTTTGTCAAATATATCACCTTTTGGTAACTAGAATTAAGTTCCGCGTTAACAGGATTGTCTACGGCACTGATCGATTAGCGGTTCTTCTTCTTCTGATAGGATTCCCCTTTCCTTTTGGTATCTGCCGCTTTTCGTGTAGTCCGTTGGTAAAATATTCTATTATGTTACGCTAATAATACCTTTTTTGAAATAAATATAAGACAAAATTATGAAATTCCAGTATTTATTTAACAATTCTTAAATAGATCGATATTAAATCGATATTTCAACAGTTGGTATCGACTCTTATCTCAGGGCATCGATTAAATTTTACATCTGTTTATTTTATAATAATTATTTGGTTCTTTGAACGGTTATTTTATATAGTCAGAGAAGGGTAAGGTCAGGAAAGTATAACACTTACAAATAAAAAGCTTAATAATTAAAAATGACAAAGTTATTAATTAGTATATAATGTATATTAAAGAAAAATTCGAACCATCGAAGTCTTGATAATTATGTTGGTAATTGCTCGCGTTGAATGCTGGGAGTCAAAGATGGCGGCTCATGGACTGCATGTGTTAAACGTATTCAGCTCGACGAAATTTTCTTCCAATAAATGGTTCCTTTTAAGTGTTTCCTCGTCTCCGCAGTTGTGATTATTCTTTCTGGTGTTAGTAATATGGTTCTGGTTTAGTGTCTGGTGATTCACTTTTTATTAAATGTGTGTGATTATGTTTAATTTGTGTTGTTCTATAAGGTCGAATCTTGCACTTCACTTCTCGTTATTAAGAATTATTTAGTTAGTCAGTTTAATTTATTATGTCACTCAATTACGGTTCCTTATTACTTGATTTAAAAAGTGGTATTAATAGTTCTCACTGATTTTACGTTTTAAGTTCAAAATTTCGTACTTTACTATTTTTTTCTGTAGGCTAGGCTTACATACCGATCGCCATATTAGTTTGCTATATAGGAAGATATTAGCACAAATCGCGTTGAAGTTTACTCGACAAGGTCCAATAATTAACTGTTCTCATTTCCTTCGTCTCCTGACAAAGTCTTAGCCAATTTAATATAAGCAATACATTGTTTTAAATTCCTTGGGCTTCCGCTACATTCAGAAATGTTACATTATATTAGTGAATATATTTTTGTTATTATTTACTTTTATGAAATATTACATACATAATCTTTTTCTTTAGTTCATTCTGTTTGATTTGATACCAAATAAGATAGTTTTACAAAGTTTTTTATCAAAAATGCTATATTTCTTTCATTTTGAAAAATTAGGCTTAATTTTCACTTCCTGTTCTTCCCCAAAATGTTGCCATTTTACATGTTATATTTATGATTGTACTGAATCTAAGATTGACATAATATGTTTATCTCTCCTTAATTTCTCTTAATTTTGTTAATTGGTTATTCTTTTAAATATTATCCAATAATTTATGACTCCCTACCTTGAAATCTCAGTTATTACATTTGCATTTTTTCTCCTTATTCTTCCTATCTTTTTACAATATTCTTTTAAAGTATAATTTACATTATATTATTCTGTTACTGATTTACCTTACATAAATCTCATCAGTTTAATTAGTTTACTGGACTTGATTTGTCAATTATAAAGTATTTTAGATTTACCATTTGGCCTAGATTTTAATTGGTTTTACACTCAAAGTTTTTTTTAATACTATAGCTTGTTTATACCCTTTCTGACCTTCTATTCTAACACAATGTTAATTAACAATTCCTTACTTTACTATAAGAACATTTAGTATTGAATTCTAACTAATAATACATAATAATTATTTGACATCAAAACATGGTATTTAATCTCAGACATTCTAGTTTTGATTATTTCTAGTAACTCATAATAAACATTTTATAATCAAAGAATGGTATCCACCCTCAGACATTGCATCCTTGGTTAAAATTATTAAACATAATAAACATTTTAAAATTAAAGAACATGATTCCCTATTTTCAACATTGATGTATAGAGTTCATTGGTTTAACTAGAAACATAACTGTTTCTTCATCTTTACACCTTTCTTACAATTACTGGGGTACAGTTCTTTCTGTTTTTTTATTTTATTTGAGGGATGTATCCCTTGTCACTTTACTTACTAACTCCCTACTCTCTATTTATTTTACTCATTTCAATGAATGTTCTTACATAAAGAGTGGCACTTTATTAGAAACATTAGTTTTTGCCTTTCATCATACCATTTTATTAAATAGTATTCCTGAAGTTAAATTAAAACTTTAAAGTTGTTTAAAAGGTACACCTTTATTAAGTTTAAGCATTCAATGCACC
Organism: Magicicada septendecula; assembly: GCA_034769895.1. NCBI lineage: Eukaryota > Metazoa > Arthropoda > Insecta > Hemiptera > Cicadidae > Magicicada > Magicicada septendecula. The sequence goes on from CM068369.1 coordinate 118,954,417, forward strand.
TTCTTGAAGTTTATTTACTATAATATAATAACTTACACTTGTCCACTGTTAATTCTTGATACTATCACTAATCAGTTTTATAGTTTTATATTATCAAGATATTACTTATGAAGGACTGTTAAGATTTGTTTTTTATTCATTATAAAATAACTTTTATGGGTGCACTTCCACTTATAACTCTAAACACTTCTGTTTAAATTTAATTTACATTATTTCTGTTTTTGGGTGTTATACTTTCATATGTGACATTAAAATTCCTTTGGGGGTTTTTTGCCTTTTCCTTGCTGGGTTTCCCTTGAGTATGTATTGTAGTCTTCTCGTCCTACTATTTTGTATCATCCACCTCATTCCCTTTTTATTATGTACGTTGGTTGGTTTTGGGTATCTTCCTTATTTATTCTTCGTTTCTTCATTCTCCTATAGTTATTATGTACGGGTTTGTTCTGGGTATCTTCCTTATTTATTCTTTGTTTCTTCATTCTCCTATAGTTATTATGTACGGGTTTGCTCTGGGTATCTTCCTTACTACTCCTATCCTACCTGGGTATTTCTATTTTATGTTAGCCTTTTTAATTTAGTTTTCATTACACATTTTTATTGCATAGTTGCTTTTTCTGTATTTTTACTTCTTCCGGTTATAATGGTATTTTAATTGTGATACTTATTGTTTTTCATTTGGATTTTTCTTTGATAGTTAATTTATTTGATTTTTATTTATGATCACATTGCATTCTTTATTTAGTGGATAATCTGTCATGCTACAGATTGCTCTCCTCCAGAAGTGATTAGTTCAGACCATACTTGGTTTGTCTGAAATAATTGCTTATGTTATTCATTATAAATTACATTTCTTGACTTCCCTTCCATTTCTATCTTTGCTTCTTCATATTTGAGCTTACATATATTTTATTCTTAACTTGATTTTCCTTGATAGTAATAGTCATCTGAGGTTCATTATTATTTATTTTTCATTTTTTCTTAACTTGGTTTTTTATCCTTGCGATATTTATTCCCTAACATTCCCTAACACGTGAGCTGGGGCAGTTCAGATGGGCACTGTAGGCTACATACTCTGCTGGCCATGCTACACTTCTCATTGAGTTCAGAGGCAAATCATCTCAAAAACATAATAATACTGCTGGACTTATCTACAGACAGTTATTAATAACAATTATATAAGAATAGTCTATTTTACGACTATTAAAAAATATCTTTGGATACTTCACTTCGTATTTGCTCAGATTTGTTAATATTTCTATCTCAGTTATTTTTCTTCTCAGTTATTCTTGTGACTTATTAGCTCTCCTGATATCTTAATTCTTATCATGGTTGGAAGCTCTTTTATTAATATAATTATCACTAGTTATCAAGTATAAAGTTTTTTGTGTGAATTCTCTATTATTCTTTTGTTGTTATTACAATCTGCTTCTGGTTATTGGTAGCATATATTTTATTGTACTTTGGGTTTTTTCTTAGTTTTCATGAATTATTCCACTAGTTTCATGTTCTTGCAATTATTCTTCTAATTGTCTTTATGATAATTGACATTTATTTTATGATCATAGATATATTATTGATTTATATATATATTTTTTCTTTTTCAAAAATTACTTCGCTCTTGTTTTTTATCCAAATGAATTCTTTAATTATAATATTTATGTGGTCATGGTTCTCCTTGTATTGCGTAAAGGTTTTATCATTTTATTCCAACACAATATTATTCATTTTAATTGTATCAGTGGTTCTTACTTTCTTTTCTTTCTCTTCACGATTTTTTCATAGATAGTTTGTTGTAAGTTGCTCTTACTATATTTTTAAAATTTTGGTGATTTTTAAATTTCTCTTTCTTGATTTCCATAAATAGCTTCACACACAATTTGTAGTAAGTTGTTCTTACTGTATTTTTAAATTTATTTGTTTTTATAAATTCACAATTCTTTTTCTTTATATCCAAAGTTATCTTCATAAATAATTGGTAGTAAGTTGTTCTTACTTTATTTTTAGAATTTAGTGGTTTTTATAAATTCACAATTCTTTATCTTTATTTCCTTCGTCTCCTCAATGGTACGTTACTTATTTTTCTTCTCCTTTGAAATGGTTTTTCGCCGTAGTCAGTTATCATAATATCCGTCCCTTTTCTTGATGGTGTGTGGTATTTGATTTAACCGTGGTCCATCATCTCAATTGCCTTGATTGTCCGGACGACCATTGTCTTCATAATTATTCCTGTATTTGTGACGTCTCTTGCCTTTGCCTTGTACTTCATTTTTCTTGCTGTTATTCCTTCATTGGCTGCAAAGCTTATTCGATTCCCTCTATCATATTGTTTCTTACACCAATATGTCACTGGTCCATCAATAACTAATGATATCATTGATAATCTACCATATATTTCTACCTTTGTCGTATTCCATTTACCTCTGGTCCTTTCCAAGTGGTAAGCTACTGTTTTGTGGTAAATCATTTCTGAAATTACCTTTAATTTCCTCCCATAATCTCTGGAATTCATGATTTCCTTATCATCGGTAATTGGTATATTATTGACATCAGTTAACCTATGGTTCATCATCTCCATTTCTTCCTGTGTTTTTATTAATTTCCTTGGATGCATTCTTCTCATTTTCTTTGATTTCATTTCCCTTTGTTTAATATTTTTCTTGTTTCTGTTAGTTTTAATTTCTGGTAATACCACTACTTGTCCCTTTGTTTTATCGTTTGGTATTTCTTCTATCCCCGTTTGGTTGCCATCTACCTTCTGGCTGGATTGTTCCATCGGTTTGTTCCTCTCTTTTCTTAATTCTTCTCTCTGCCGTTTACTATCGTTTATTTGATCATCTAGTATCTTATGCTGATAATCTAATTTCTCTCCCAATTCCTTCCCCCATTCCTTAAAACTATCCCTCAATGATTGGTTGTGCTCCTTCATTATTTCTAATAAAGACTGATTGTCCTCCTTCCTTTCCTTTCTTTCCTCATCCATGTTCTCCACCATCTTCTTACCCATTTCACTCAATTCCATACTCATTTCCTTACTGTTCTCGTCCATTTTCTCATTCAATTCTTCTTTCATGGATTTGATTTCTCCCATCATCACTCTGAACATCTCTTGTATTGTCATGTTCTCTGTTTGTGAGGGTTTCTCGGGCTGTTCCTCTGGTGGTGCGGGTTGTTTAGGTTCCATTGGGGGTAATAACATTTCTACGTCTTCCACCGGTGTTGCCTCTTTGTCCTCCATATTAATTTCCTTTTCGGCCTCCGCCGCCCTTTTCTTTGAAGTTGCTCGTCGTTGCATTTTGCTTACTCCTCTAACTGTATAACCGCTGCCAAGCTTGAATTAGGAATTGGGCAAGTTATCGTAGCCTATCAATCACTAATTGAAGCCCCTTAGTTGGACGCCATTTTGTAAAGAAATAATAATATCTTGTTTACAAAATAAAAATTTTGTTTGTTACCAAAAAATAAAATTTTGGTGTTTTTGAAATTTTTTGAAAATATTGTTTTTGTTTTTGTTGTTATGATTATTTAATAATTAATTTTCGTGATGTATTGATGTAAAAATTTTAACTCTGTTCTTACTGTTTTGTCAAATACATTACCTTTTGGTAACTAGAATTAAGTTCTGCGTTAACAGGATTGTCTACGGCACTGATCGATTAGCGGTTCTTCTTCTTCTGATAGGATTCCCCTTTCCTTTTGGTATCTGCCACGCTAATAATACCTTTTTTGAAATAAATATAAGACAAAATTATGAAATTCCAGTATTTATTTAACAATTCTTAAATAGATCGATATTAAATCGATATTTCAACAGTTGGTATCGACTCTTATCTCAGGGCATCGATTAAATTTTACATCTGTTTATTTTATAATAATTATTTGGTTCTTTGACGGTTATTTTATATAGTCAGAGAAGGGTAAGGTCAGGAAAGTATAACACTTACAAATAAAAAGCTTAATAATTAAAATGACAAAGTTATTAATTAGTATATAATGTATATTAAAGAAAAATTCGAACCATCGAAGTCTTGATAATTATGTTGGTAATTGCTCGCGTTGAATGCTGGGAGTCAAAGATGGCGGCTCATGGACTGCATGTGTTAAACGTATTCAGCTCGACGAAATTTTCTTCCAATAAGTGGTTCCTTTTAAGTGTTTCCTCGTCTCCGCAGTTGTGATTATTCTTTCTGGTGTTAGTAATATGGTTTCTGGTTTAGTGTCTGGTGATTCACTTTTTATTAAATGTGTGTGATTATGTTTAATTTGTGTTGTTCTATAAAGTTGAATCTTGCACTTCATTTCTCGTTATTAAGAATTATTTAGTTAGTCAGTTTAATTTATTATGTCACTCAATTGCGGTTCCTTATTACTTGATTTAAAAAGTGGTATTAATAGTTCTCACTGATTTTACGTTTTAAGTTCAAAATTTCGTACTTTACTATTTTTTCTGTTACATACCGATCGCCATATTAGTTTGCTATATAGGAAGATATTAGCACAAATCGCGTTCAAGTGTACTCGACAAGGTCCAATAATTAACTGTTCTCATTTCCTTCGTCTCCTGACAAAGTCTTAGCCAATTTAATATAAGCAATACATTGTTTTAAATTCCTTGGGCTACCGCTACATTCAGAAATATTACATTATATTAGTGAATATATTTTTGTTATTATTTAATTTTATGAAATATTACATACATAATCTTTTTCTTTAGTTCATTCTGTTTGATTTGATACCAAATAAGATAGTTTTACAAAGTTTTTTTATCAAAAATGCTATATTTCTTTCATTTTGAAAAATTAGGCTTAATTTTCACTTCCTGTTCTTCCCCAAAATGTTGCCATTTTACATGTTATATTTATGATTGTACTGAATCTAAGATTGACATAATATGTTTATCTTCCCTTAATTTCTCTTAATTTTGTTAATTGGTTATTCTTTTAAATATTATCCAATAATTTATGACTCCCTACCTTGAAATCTCAGTTATTACATTTGCATTTTTTCTCCTCATTCTTCCTATCTTTTTACAATATTCTTTTAAAGTATAATTTACATTATATTATTCTGTTACTGATTTACCTTACATAAATCTCATCAGTTTAATTAGTTTACTGGACTTGATTTATCAATTATAAAGTATTTTAGATTTACCATTTGGCCTAGATTTTAATTGGTTTTACATTCAAAGTTTTTTTAATACTATAGTTTGTTTATACCCTTTCTGACCATCTATTCTAACACAGTGTTAATTAACAATTCCTTACTTTACTATAAGAACATTTAGTATTGAATTCTAACTAATAATACATAATAATTATTTGACATCAAAACATGGTATTTAATCTCAGACATTCTAGTTTTGATTATTTCTAGTAACTCATAATAAACATTTTATAATCAAAACCCTCACCCTCATGCACCCTCAGACATTGCATCCTTGGTTAAAATTATTAAACATAATAAACATTTTAAAATTATAGAACATGATTCCCTATTTTCAACATTGATGTATAGAGTTCATTGGTTTAACTAGAAACATAACTGTTTCTTCATCTTTACACCTTTCTTACAATTACTGGGGTACAGTTCTTTCTGTTTTTTTATTTTATTTCAGGGATGTAGCCCTTGTCACTTTACTTACTAACTCCCTCCTCTCTATTTATTTTACTCTTTTCAATGAATGTTCTTACATAAAGAGTGGCACTTTATTAGAAACATTAGTTTTTGCCTTTCATCATACCATTTTATTAAATAGTCTTCCTGAAGTTAAATTGAAACTTTAAAGTTGTTTAAAAGGTACACCTTTATTAAGTTTAAGCATTCAGTGCACCTTCTTGAAGTTTATTTACTATAATCTAATAACTGACACTTGTCCACTGTTAATTCTTGATACTATCACTAATCAGTTTTATAGTTTTATATTATCAAGATATTATTTATGAAGGACTGTTAAGATTTGTTTTTTATTCATTATAAAATAACTTTTATGGGTGCACTTCCACTTATAATTCTAAACACTTCTGTTTAAATTTAATTTACATTATTTCTGTTTTTGGGTGTTATACTTTCATATGTGACATTAAAATTCCTTTGGGGGTTTTTTGCCTTTTCCTTGCTGGGTTTCCCTTAAGTATGTATTGTAGTCTTCTCGTCCTACTATTTTGTATCGTCCACCTCATTCCCTTTTTATTATGTACGTTGGTTGGTTTTGGGTATCTTCCTTATTTATTCTTCGTTTCTTCATTCTCCTATAGTTATTATGTACGGGTTTTGTTTC